>CM040243.1:129875290-129923691 GCA_022545495.1 Chrysanthemum lavandulifolium
AGCTATTATTTTGAAGAATCAAAGAGACATGTGAGAGTGTACGTGAGACTAGAAAGGCAGAACTTCCGTATTAAGGTAACAAAAGTCAACCTTTGACGGCCCACAAGATATTGTTAAATTGGATTCTACTAATTCGTTTAGGTTTCGTGTAAGCTTTCACTCGAAAAAACAAAAAGGAAACTCAAGATAATGAAATAATATTGGAACGTGAAGTAATCGTGGTGTTATCTGTCTCGCTAGCTAGTTATTTTATTTTATTTTTCAATTAATTAAATAATTAATTAATTAATTAATTAACTTTATATAGGATTTTTTGGGGATCTTTTTCTAGGTTCAGCTCTTTGTTACCGGCATGAAATGTGATCTCAATGACGGAGCTGATAGGGGGGCTGGCCGGTGCTTAGCCACCCCTAACTAGCCCGTAAAACCCAAGTCTATTCATGTAAGATTAGCCAATAAGCTATTATTTAAGCGAAATTCTTAAGTGAAAACGTTAAAATAAGATGCTGGACTGGTGCTATCTACTTTTATTTATTATAGGATTGGTTGTGCATTAGTATTTTCCATGCATATCTATTTAATATTGATGGTATTTCACTACTAAAGCTTCTCTACTCTTATCTTTATCTGTATTGATATATTAGTTGGGAAAATTTTGTTTAAACCTACGTAATAATTTTAGAACAACTTATTTTTACTTCAAATTTGAGTTGAAAAGCATTAGTGTGTTATATCTCAACAAAATTTTGTTTTGTATAGAATATGCTTGTAGGCATTAGAGGTGGCAAAGTGGTTAGGTTGAGTCTTGGGTCTTGGGACATTGACGTCTATATGGGTATGAGTTTAGATGGCCACTTGGAAGGATGGGCCACAGATGGGTATGGGTCTAAATAGGTATGAGTCGGTCGGGTCGGGTTTTTTGGTTTAGCTAGTTTTTTTGTTTCATCATGTAACATAATAATTAATTATCAGAAACAAAACAAAAAGTATCCAATATCCATTTTTACGTTTCGCGCTTTTATACGTTTTCATCCGTTTCGTCAGATTTTCCGCTTTTATATGTTTTCATCCGTTTAATCCGCTTTTGTCCGGTTTCACCCGCTTTTTACGCTTTTATACGCCAGACGTTTTATACGATTTCATTCGTTTTTATACGTTTTCATCTGGTTTTATAAGTTTTCATCATTTTTTATACATTTTTGTCAGTTTTAACACATTTTCGTCCGCTTTTTTACGTTTTCGTCCGTTTTTTAACCTTTTTTACCTTTTTATCCGTTTTTGCACGGTTTCGTCAGGTTTTTTTTACGCTTTTTTCCGCTTTACACGTATTCGTCCGGTTTTATGCTTTTATCCGATTTTACACGTTTGCTCGCTTTTATACGTTTTGTCCATTTTACACGTTCAGTCCATTTTTACGGTTTCGCCGCTTTTACGTTTCTTCGCTTTTACGTTGTCGTCCGTTTTTTACGTTTACGACTATTTTTTCACGTTTTCGTCCGTTTTTTTGCGTTTTTACACGTTTTAGTTTGTTTTTTTACGTTTTCGTTCGTTTTATGACTTTTTTTTACGTGTTTGTCCGTTTTTGCACGTTTTCGACACGCTTTCGTCCGGTTATTTATGTTTTTATCCCTTTTTACACGTTTTCGTCCGATTTTTACGTTTTTGTCCGTTTTACACGTTTTCGTCAATTTTTTTTACTTTTTCGTCGTTTTTACGTTTTCTAAAGTTTTTTTACGTTTTCGTCCATTTTTTAAGTTTTCGCCCGTTTTTTCACGTTTTCTTTCGTTTTTTAACGTTTTTTTCGTTATTGTCCATTTTCGTCGAGTTTTTTTCCGTTTTACATGTTGTCATCCCTTATTTATTTGTTTTTATCAATTTTTACATGTTTTCGTCTGTTCTTTTACGTTTTTGTCCGTTTTCATACGTTATCATCCGTTTTTGGCCGTCTTTATACGTTTTTGTCCTTTTTAATACGTCTTCATCCGTTTTGTCACGTTTTCATCTTCGAAAACGTTGAAAAAGTATTTAAACGCGTAAAAATAGAGGAAAACGTAAAAACGGACAAAACGTATTAAACGGATGAAACGTAAAACAAAACAAAACGTGAAACAAAAGGTCGGAAACGTGTAAAATGGACAAAACGTAAAAAGCGACGAAACGTAAAACATAAAACCGGACGAAACGTAAAACGGACAAAACGTAAAACCGACGCAAACGTCGAAACGGAAAAAATGTAAAAAACGATAAAATATGGACAGGAGTTTAAAAAAACAAACGAAACGTAAAATGGACAAAACGTAAAAAGCGGATGAAAACGGAAAACGGACGAAAATGTATAAAACGGACGAAACGCGAAACGGGAAAACGTAATTAAATGACGAAACGTAAAACGTGAAACAAACAGAAAACGTAAAACGGACAAAACGTAAAAAACTTGACGAAATATGCAAAACGGACAAAACATAAAAATACGTTAAAAGATGGTCGAAAACGTAAAAAAATAGACGAAAACGAGTAAAATTAAAGAAAAACTGATGAAAACGTGAAAAAACGGTCGAAAACGTAAAAAAACGGACGAAAACGGACAAAAACGGAAAAAAAACGTGTAAAAACGGGCGAAAACGTAAAAGACGGACAAAAACGCGTAAAACGGATAAAAAAACCCGGATGAATACGTGTAAAACGTAAATAAACCTGACGAAAACGTGCAAAAACGTAAAAAATTGTCAAAAAAGGATGAAAACGTGTAAAAACGAACAAAAACGTAAACAAACAGACGAAAACGTGAAAAAACGGGTGAAAACGTAAAAATACAGACGAAAACGGAAAAATAGGACGAAAACGTGTAAAACGGACAAAAACGTAAAAAAAAAACGTGACGAAAACGTGCAAAAACGTAAAAAACCCGTTAAAAACGCACGAAAACATATAAAAACGGACGAAAACGTAAAAAAACTTGAGAGTAAAGCTTGAAAGAATGGAAAATTATCTTGGTCCAGATAAATCTTTTTACTTTAGACTTTTAAGTATTTAACTACTACTCCATATATCTTAATATTTACTATATTCAATCCTTACCCTATTTTTAGTAGAAATCAAGTAATAAGAGAGAACCATATACCTGATCGAGGAGGTTTATAAACACTAAAAAACGGAAACTAATAAAATGTACAAATATCAGTCTTTATTCTACGTTTATGTGAATATTATTGTGTCCTTTTTTTGGGTTGTCCTATATTTTTCCATCTAACTGTAATAAACTCGTTTTTCTGCTTGAACGGCCGAAAAAGGAACAATGGTTTATGTACATACATGTTCCCAATAACGTTAACGTTAGACATGAACATGAACAAGAACAAGAACAAGAACAAACACCACCAGCCGTCAGTACATTGTACTGAGCCTTTTTTTTTCTTTCTTTTGATGGTTTGATTTTTTTTCCATTGAACGCGCTTAACGAATTGACAATACGACTTGTTAGTCAAATTTTACCTTTGAATAAATATATCGTCTAAACATAAAATTGATGCTTGGTTGTTCCGGTTTTGGTTATGATTTGGATAGTTAGACTTTGGTGTTTCGTCCATATTGTATTCATCTAGTGAGCTAATTAAATTTCGGTATTTTTATATCGGCCAGATATATATCATTTAAAATCGTAAAATCGCATATATATCCAAAGACGATAAAAAACCATCAGATATGCATAAAAAACTCAGAAAGCCGATATATACGCAATTATTCATTTTAGGATATATACGTTTTGCCTTTTATTATTATTTAGTAGTAATGATAATGATATTTGAGCTAGTGTGTTTCAGTTTTAGCTACTATGTAGTTATGGGTTTGACATTTATTGCCTGCACGGAGGGATCCACTTAAAAAGCTAAAAGTGGTTTGTTTCTAATGATTTCCATTACCACATTATGTGTGGCATTAGTCAGTTGAGTTGTGCAAACTACTAGTTGAAAATGCAGATGATGGATATATACTCATAACACAATCGTGAAAGTTATTGGTTCTTTCAGAAGTTTGGCACCATTTTCCATTGTCTCCTATTTAGTGATCTTATTCGACCCCCACAAAAATCAACCATAAGTGGATCATACACCACAACCTTCATTGGATCATGTATTTATTCATTAGTGTAAGCTTTTGCGTGATCCTAGTTGCATTGTACTTTATTTGGGAATATGTATGCAAGCATCATCAACAACAACAACAACAACAACAACAAGAAGGAGAAGAGGAAGAAGAAGATGAATGATTTTTTCCTGTCATTGTGGCCTTAGCTCTTTTCGCAGAGCTTTTCCAAGTCTTATTGTTATCCGAAATTGGCCACACTGACTTGTTAAGGTATTTACTCGTGGGTGATGACTTGGCGATAGGAATTGCACTACTTGTACTCTCCTACTTACCATGCTACCATGGAGTAATCACACAAGATAACACCAACAATCATCCTTGAGTTGCTAATTGCAAGATATATCCTGGACTAGTAGTAGTTAATGAGAACATATACGTTTTAGTTTAAAAGATTTTTTGGTTTTATTGTCATTCATGTAGTGTCTTTTACTTTATTCATGTATTCGTCATGCAAATGGCTAAGCTAGCATTAAGGATAAATGTGGATTTTGAGAGTGTTTGGTATCAAAAGAAGATAACTTCTGGATGCCTTGAACCTTACCCAAATGCTTCGAGCAAATCAATACATGATTACATCTAATAATGTATAGACTGTTAGAAATTGGGCAAGGGTTGTGATGATAATCTTGGATATCTTCTCAATTCGTATTTGTTCACTTTCCGTATAAAGCATTTCGTCCCTATAGATGCCTGGGTAACCGAAATCCTTATCGTGATAATTCAAGAAGAACACTTTGTCTCAAGCACAAGTTAGAATACAACAAAAGTTAAAGGAATTGTTTGTTTTTGTATGTTAGAATGAGACCAGATTTGTTTGTTTATGTATTAGACATTTGTGATATTTACGGCGGTTAAAATTGGTTAAATGTCAAGGGTCACAACCCTTGACCCCTTAAGGGGCACTGAGTATATTTCACTTAAAGGATCTAAGAAAGAAATTCTCGTATGCCATCATGAAAGAAGAAATGGTGTACAAGTGGAGGGATATATTCGTGCCTTGTAGTATTGTTTCAGTGATATGTACGAGATTGTAAACAACCAGAAATCAGTTATGAAATGTAGTTGTTGATGAAAACAAACAGGGGATCACATAAGAAGAAATGAAATCGTATTTGTAATCAAATGATTCACTTAGTTTGTAATGGAATTAAGAGAGAAGAAGATTACAAGTCTTTTCAGTGAATGCCTTACAACAAGAATGTAAATGAGTATTTATACAAAGGGAGGAAGGAGAAATGGGAGGAAGGAGTAAACAGATTTTCCCGCCAAAAGTTATAACTAACTTTTGGCTTCAGTGGAATCCATCCGTGGTCTTCAGTGGAATCCATCAGTGGAATCCAAATTGGCGCGTATCAAATTCCTTCCCCTTAACATTTGACTTTCCACAGTCAAATAGCACCTTCAGTTGCTTCCTCTTGATCAAACCCAGGATATTTCTTCAGTAATTCAGTATAAAGTTCCCAAGTTGCATCTTCTTCACTGCCATTTGACCATTGTACTAACACATAAACAGCAGTCCTATTGTCAACCTTCCCCAATCTCCTATCAATGATTTTCACCGGAAATACTGATAGGAGTCCTTCATTATCACACATGGGAAGAGTTCCAGGCTTATCAACCACCCCTTTGCAAAGCTTAAGTTGGGACACATGAAATACTGGATGGATTTGACTACCACTTGGAAGCTGCAATTTATAAGCCACATTGCCAATCTTCTCTATAATCTTGAAAGGACCATAGTACTTAGATGAGAGTTTGTTATAGGACTTTTCTAGTCGTCACTTGCCTATATGGTTGCGCTTCAAATAAACCCAAACACCTTCTTCAAAATTCCTATCGCCTGTGTTTATCCGCCAAACTCTTCATCCCGTCTTGTGCTCTCTTCAGATGAAATTTAAGCATGTTAACCACAATGCTCTCTTGCTTGCATTGTTCTATCCACGCCTCAATGCACTTTCCCACGCAAATAAGGCATGTGGATGGGTGGTGTTTGACCATATAACACTTCAAATGGGGTAGTCCGGATAGCGATGTGAAATTTGTGTTATACCAAAACTCGCCATTGAAAGCCATTGTGTCCACTCTTTGGTTTCTCACCGACATACATCTCGTGTAGCACTCGCACACCTATTCACCACTTCATTTGTCCATCCGATTGTGGATGGTAGTCATTGACATTTGCGCTTAACTTTCAAAGCCTTAAACAATGATTGCCAAAAGCACTTAGGAACACTTTGTCTCGTCACTTACAATGGTATTTGGCAAACCATGTAACTTGTAGATGTTATCTAAGAACACTTGTGCCACTCAGGCAAATTGTAAAAGGATGTCAAGGAAATAAAATGAGCATACTTATCGAGCTCGTCCACCACCACCAATATAACATCTTTCCATGAGACTTTGGCGGTCCTTCCACAAAGTCCATGGATATATCACTCCATACTCTAACCGGTATGGGCAAAGGCCGCAAGAGTCTGGATAGGCACCGAGATCGGGCTTTGCCTCGACACACATCACATTCCTCGATCCATTGTTTAACCACTTTTCTCATTCCCTTCCAATAACAAATAGAACTCATCTTCTGCACAGTCACTTGAACACCAGAATGCCCACCAACTGAGTCATTGTGGATTTGTGAGAAGATTTTCTTTCTCAATACATCATTACCTCCCACCACCAATCTACCTTTCCTTCTTAACTGGCCATTAGACCAAGTGTACTTTGTTGATTGAAAATGAGGATCTTCAAACTGTTTTATTAATTTGGCCAACTTCTCATCTGTCACCCAACTTTCTTCAATTTCTCTGAGAAGTCCAGTGGTCACATTAGTAGCTATCATTGCCAATAATTGACCCTGCATTTCCTTTCTAGATAAAGCATCAGCAACCACATTTTCACTGCCCTTCTTATAGACAATTTCATAATCATACCCAAGCAATTTAGGCAACCATTTAACTTGGAAAGGAGTAGTAAGCCTTTGATCCAACAAGTATTTGAGGCTGAAGTGGTCAGTCTTGATCTTAAAATGTCTACCCATTAAGTATCCCTTCCACTTCTCCAATGCCAAGATGACAACTAAAAATTCTTTTTCATAAGTGGACAAAGCTTGATGTCTAAGAGATAAGGCCTTACTCGGGTATGCCAATGGATGACCATCTTGCAACAACACAAAGACCAATACCGCCCACATGCATCGTTTCCATAGTGAATTCTTTCTCAAAGCTAGGCAACCCCAACACTGGTGCTTGTATCATGGCCAACTTCAATTGCTCAAAAGCTTCTTGAGCTATATCAGACCACTCAAAAGAGTTCTTCTTCAATAAGGCAGTTAATGGCTTGCTGATGATTCCATACCCATTAATGAACCTCCTATAATAGCCTGTGAGTCCCAAAAATCCTCTCAGTTGCTTCACATTCTTGGGTGTAGGCCAATCTTTCATAGCCTCAATCTTAGAAGGATCTGTTGCAACCCCTTTATCAGTGATGATATGACCCAAATACTCCACCTGGGATACTGCAAAAGTACACTTGCTCCTTTTGCAAACAAGGTGCGAGCAGCATAGTCTGCAAAATCATTTGAAGGTGTACAATGTGTTCTTCAATTGACTTGCTATAAACCAAGATGTCATCAAAGAAAACCAATGTGAACTTCCTCAAATAGGGTTTAAAGATCTCATTCATTAGTGATTGAAATGTGGAAGGGCATTTGTGAGTCCAAATGGCATCACTAAAACTCATAGTGGCCATCATGAGTTCGAATGCGATCTTATGAATCTCTTCCTCTTCATTCGATTTGGTGATACCTGGACCTTAAATCAAGTTTTGAAAACACCACCGACCCATGTAATTCATCTATCATAGGTATGGGAAATTTGTCTTTGACAAGATTCTTATTCAATTGTCTATAGTCAACACACATTCTCCAACCGCCATCCTTCTTTTAACCATGACTATAGGAGAGGAGAAAGAACTTTGACTAGTTCGATGACACCAAAGATCCATAACTCTTGTACCATTTGTTCAATGGCATCCTTTTGGCTTGGAGGATGCCTATAGGTCCGATGTTAACGGAGGAGTGTTAGGCATAAGAGGAATGTGATGATCATGTGATCTTTTGGTGGTAAACCGGAGGAACTTCAAAAACACCTTTAAAGTCACCCAAAATTTCATCAATCTTCGTGACTCAATCATACTTGTCCCTACCATACTACAAAATGATACAGGACATACATTATGATAAGCTCCATCCAATGTTGTGTTTCTTCTTCTTGCCAAATATAACCTGCACACTTAAGAAAACAAACGAAACCTTCGCGTAAAATCGACGGTAAAACTATATATGACACAACTACACTAGGATATAATGCTTGTGGAATGGATGTTTGCAGTTTTTCTGGAAAATTAAGACCTGAGAATTTCCAAAATTTTATAAGTAGCACAGAAAACGAAAAAAATTATAAGTTGTTTCTGCTTAACCTGACGTCGTCGGGTTTTAATCCTGACGCCGTCAGGTTGTCATAACTGAAACTGGTCTGCAGCGTTTTTCTGAAAAAATTCTGGAAAAATTACTTCTTTAAAATCTGGAAAAATTCTTGCACACATCCATTATGACTCGATACAAGCATTTAACTCTAACAAACACACATATACATCAATTTCACTAATTGTAATTCTCATGTTCACGTTCTTCAAAAACGTATGTAATCTTCCCTACACTTTCTTTTTGTAAAATACCTTTATATGTAATTAAGACGAGGTTAAAGACAAAATAAAGCATTTTCACAAAATCAAACATGAGAATAAACAACAATGAAAAAGATATATGACACACAAACAAGCAAACAATTAAGCATGGGTTGCCTCCCACGAAGCGCTTTTCTTTATTTATGAGTCTTGTAGCTAGACTCGAAATCATGCTCCTACGTACCTATGTAATTAAGTTTATCCTCAAGAATGACATAGGGATCAAACTTATCATTTATCTTTCTATTGGTACGCTTAGTCCGGTATGCCTTTTCAAACTTTTCTCCATCGGGATCATAAATTGTCATCCTAATATGCCATTCTCCATTTCGATCACTAGGTGGTCTATCCCAACCCAATTATGCTTAGGCTTCTCACCTCAACTTTCCACTTATTCATGTTAAGATTAATGGGCAAGGTTCCTAGGAACTCGGTCATCTTCCTAAACACTAAGGTATCCTCGAATGGGATCACTTCAATGTCCTTAGCTAATTGTTGTTCATGGAAAGTTGAGTTACTTGCGAAGGTCTCTTCTAGATAGAAAGGTCGTTGAGGTCCTACGTGATCTCATAGGGTATTTCTTCCTCTTTGTAGTATATATGCTTCTTGACATCGTAAATTGACCTAGCATTCCTTTCTCCTACCACTATCTTAGACATCTTACAATCAATTATGGCACTAGCGGTAGCTAAGAATCCTCTTCATACTAACAATGGGCATGTCGGGTCTTTATTCATGTCTAGCACATGGAAATCCGCCAAACGAGTTAATCGACCCACGTGCACTACCATGTCCTTAATTATCCCTATCGGATATGCAATACTACCATCCGCTAGACCTAAGATGGTTTCGTTGGTTCTATCTTACCTAGGTTAAGGTCGCTATGGAGGAAAACGGAAGAAGATTGATGCTTGATCCTAAGTCGGCTAATGTGTCGAAAGATTTGGAATTTCCAAGCCTACACGGAAGAATGAATAGCCCGAGATCATCTAACTTCTTAGGTAACTTATGTTGCACAAATGCGGACCCACGTTCTCCTAATTTTAGTTCTTTCTTATATTTTTATTTTAAAGCATTATAATAAGGCGCATGAGTCAAGACTTCAAGAACCGGTTTTTCTTGGTGGAGCTCCTTATACTCCTCTTCCAGATTAGGTTTGGGTTCTTGGTTGTTGGGGTTCTCAAGAGTTGGATGGACCATTGGTTCGGGTCCTTGGTATCTCATAAGGGATTGCTTGGAACCCTTGTTGATGGCGTTGACCGAGTGAACTTTAGGGTGTGAAGGGCATGGATATGCACTCTCCCGTGGTGAGCAAGAACATGAAGTCGATGAAATCGAATTTACTTTTGGGTTCGTTATGGTGTCACTTGGTAGTGCTCCAATTTCCGTGTCATTGAAGGCTTTTAAGAGGCGTCAAGCTTGGTTGTCATCTTGCTTTGTCGTTGCTTGAAATCGGCTTCAAGCTTAGTCAATCGAGCTTGAGATGACATGAACTACGACACCATTGCCTCGAGACTAATGGAATTCCCGATGTTTGGAGGGTTGTTGTAGGACCTATTAGGTGGACTAGATGAGTTATTTTGGGACGGGTTCGAGTTTTGGCTCCACCTAAGGTTAGGGTGATTTCTCCAAGAAGGGTTGTAGGAATTTTATAAGTTATTTTGTTCGGGCTTGAAAGTGTACCACTTCTCTCTCGCTCCGCTGGTACGCGTGGAGGCGTAGTCCGCAAAGCTTGTTCGGGAGTCTTATGCAATCACGAGTGTCGAGGGACCACTACATAATTCACAAGGCATGTGATTTTACTCACTGGTGTGAAGACTTTGGATTCTCGTAGGAGCTCATTAGGAATTTGACTTGATCTTCAAGTTTGAGCATCCTACGATTGGAAGTTTGTGAGTCAATGAGAGGCAAGGAGATTGCCTTGATGATTTTGGGAAACTCGCGGTGGTCATTCCAACTTTCACTGTCATTGAGGGCAAGGTCCTCTATTGTACCCCACAATTCTTCCGCGGTAAGTTCACTAATTTTGCCACCGGCCACTTGGTCGATGGTTTGCCTAGTTGAGAAGTTGACATGATCGTAAAAGATTTAGACTTAAAGCCAAAGATCGATGCCGTGATGAGGGACTTTATGGAGCAAGTCCTTGAATCAAGTCCATGCCTCGTAGAGAGTTTCGCCTTGACGTTGTTGGAACATCAAGATCTCATTCCTAAGTTTGGTAGTTCTCCCTGGTGGGAAAAATTGGGCGAGGACACGAGTGGTGAGATCATCCCAACTTTAGATGGATCCGGCGGGAAGTCACTCAAGCCAATTACTAGCTTGGTCCCGTAGAGAGAATTGGAAGAGACACAAATGCGTGGTCTCCCGTTTGGTAGCAACAAGGTCGATGGAATCAACGATTTTAAGGAAGTCCTTGAGATGCTGATTAGGATCTTCAGAACGAAGTCCATGGAATGCACATTCGTTTTGCACCAACCGGATGGTGTCGGATCGCAGGGCCGTAGTTTGAGCTTGATCGAGGAGCTCAATGGTGTTCCTATAGCCTTGGTGGCTTGGTCTAGAGTATTTACCAAAAGTACGGCCTCTTGGCGGGTCAATTGGTGGTCGGTTATCACCTTCCATGATGAAAAGTGATGGGATTACTAACAAAGTCACGAAGAAGGGGGATAGACTACAAGGAAGCTAAAAAAATGAGAAAAAATCTTACTTGATAGAAATCAAGTAAGGGAACCTAAATGAGATAAAGATCTAACTAGCTATTCTATTCCCCGGCAGCGGCGCCAAAAACTTGATGCGCTGTCACAGGCGCCTTCGGGGTCAAAGGAACTTCTTTTCTTCAAGCAAGTTTTTCAACCACCTAGGCAGTAAACCTAATCGTTGTAGTGTAGTATTGGGTAAGCCTAGGGGATTGATATCATTCTCTAGGGGAATAGGAATGCTAGCAATAAATGTATTACGAGAAGGTGGGGTTGAGGATGATTCTTTTTTTTATATATCTTTTATTGGTTTTTTAGAAAGCTAAGGTAAAATTTTGGGGCAATTGGTTTGGGGGTGGTATTTCTACCGATTAATCTACTTAGCTAATTATCTAATACTACGGGTAGCTATGTCTATTTGATGTGTGCTCGTATGATGATTAAAACGTGTTTACCTAGATACTATTACTCCTAGTTGTCTTTTATTGGTTGGTTGAATTGTCACACCTTATCTTAACGGGTTGTATTCCTAAGGTCGTAGGGTGTGCATATGCCCTAACTCTTTGAGGTTACTTTTGGGTTTAGCCTACGAAATCCGCAAGTCCTTAAACTATTTCATTCATAAGCCTCACTTTCACAAAGAATACTCAAGAATTAAACACAACGAATGATGCCTAGTCGCAATCCTAAGCCAATTACAATTAAGATAAGAAACAACCTAACAATAATCAATAAATAGGTTTCATAGATCTAAGCAAACACACAAGAAATTTAGCTAGACATGTTAAACAAGCAAGCATACACACAATCAATTGAAGACATAATGATACTTTGGATTAAAACACTTATCTTGATGTGTAAAATAGGGTTTGGGACCCTAAGATACTGTCCAAATCGGACTACAAACGTTTAGGGTTTTTTCTCCAAAATTCTACCTCTTTAAATGCAGAAAAATCGAATTCTATATATTAATTTACACTTGCGACGGCGTCACCTTTTGGATTGGGATGCCGTCAGCTCGTCGTCATTAGGGTTTCGTCTTGGCCAAGTCATTGATGGGACGGCGTCACCTTAGAGTTGTGACGCCGTCAGCCCTCAGTTGGGACGTCGTCTTGGTTCTGGATCTGGGTCGTCTGAGAGGAAAAGTCTGAGTGACGCCCTTCTTCTTCACAACGTGACGCCATCAGGTTATGCGAACAAAAATTCCACTAAGCCGTCTGGTGCATGTTTTTATCAAGTCTGTATATAGGGACGGCGGCGCCCTTTGATTGGGACGCCGTCAGGTTCAGTTTAAGCAGCTTGAGTGGCTTCGATCTTGACTTTGCCATTTTCTTCATGTATTCATTCCTTTTCATCCAAATGTGCATCATTCCAGCATTTGTCTTCCAAGAGACCTAAAAAGTGATAATGAACGAAATTAAGCAGTAACGGATATAAAAGTGATTGATTAAGGGCTTAAATGACCCTCTAAAAGCGTACGTTTTAAATCCTTATCATCTATCCTTCTCGACTCTTGCTCACGTGTAGCATCCATTTGTAAAAGTGTAATTAGGCAATTGGAAAACTTTTATCGGTGATGTTGCAAAAGTGTAATTAGGGTTAGAAAAAGTTTATAAGTGGTGTTGAAGAACATTAGGTTGATTTGAAAACTAGTAAGGAATTGAAGTTGAAAGGTATTAGGAAATTGAAACGGTTGTTTGATCGGATTATGATACAGAGTAAGATATAAAAGAGCTATCTTAAGTATTGCAAGTTATTTCCTTGTGAATCGGGTTGCATCAGGAAAGTAACCATGTAAGTGGGTGAGTAAATTGGCGGGAAAAGTGAAATGACTAAAATATCCTGATGTGGTCCTTAAACTAACGAGTTTTTTTTTAACAATCATTAGGCCGATGGACACAATTTGTAGCAAAAAATGAATAGTTATAGCATAACTTGCAAAAAAAATTCGATAGCATAACTTGCGAATTAGGTATTACTCAGAAATATTTTTTGCATTTTACTTTAAACTTTTTGTATATGAAGTGGGTAAACAACAATAGGATAATAAAAGGATATTATAAGTAGGGGTGTTAATCGGGTCGGGTTGGTCGGGTTTGGGTCAAACGGGTCGGGTCCAAGTCGGGTCGAGACTAAAAATAATATACCCGAACCCGACCCTATTTGAGGCCGGGTTAGTCGGGTTCGGGTCAAATCGGGTCGGGTCAAGTCGGGTTCGGGTATGTACCATTTACAAAATCACATAATTTGATTTTTTTAAACTCGACCCTATTTGAGGGAAGTTTACATGCTGCTTTGTGAGATCATTATTGTTTAGAGGTGATTATAGTGTAAATGTGAAAATTCATTTTTCAAACAATTGCAGGGAATTTAGTTGCAGCTTGCAGTCCCATTATTATTTATTAGATTATGAACATATAGAAGATTAAACCAAAGAGCTTGAACAAAAAGTACTCTAATGGAAGAAGTTCACTTCACCCATATGTGATTGAGCAAAAAGTAGGAACTAAATTGAAGAGAACCGAAGAAACCAATTTGTTACAACAGCTAAGCAACGCAACTTGATCAATAACTCCAAACAACCATTCACTAAAACACTCATTCGCTTAGACAAAATGGTTCCACAAAATGGTTGACAAAATTTGTGAAACCGCATTAGTTCATAACCGTGAAACCATCATATCGAGCATCATTAAGCAAATTAAAAGAAAAGGCAAACATTATAGTAGCATTTATGAGTCACCTTAAAAAGTCAAATATTGGTGCGTGACAATTAGTATATGCTAGCACTCCAAATAACCTCAACGAATGCTGAGGAAGAAACCAATGGATGCCTACAAAGAATTGTAAACACTTAGATTAAATAAAGATTGAAAAAAAAAAAAAAAACTCGGGTTAGTCGGGTTGACCCGAACCCGAATAAGAAAAGTTTTTGAACCCGATACCCGACCCTATTTCGTACTCGGGTTAATCGGGTTGACCCGATTGACCCGAGTTACCCGACCCGATTATCTTTATTCGGGTTCGGGTCCGGGTCCGGGTCGGGTCAGGTTTTTTGACACCCCTAATTATAAGAGTCAATAATGTAATTGTCGGTAAATATTTGTAGGAAAAAAAATGTTAGTCCCAAAATGTTAGTCAAAAAAATATTTTCGATGTATAGTCGAGGGGGTATTACATAAATTTCAAATTTAAATATCAAAACTAGGGTCGATCATCGCATTTAAAATCGGATCGAACTAAAATTGATTTGGCACAAAACATCGGACCGGACGTTCATTCCAGGTTCCAGTTCGGTCCAATTTTTCGTTCACCACGGTTTATTATGCTCCCACATGGATTCAGAGGTCATCGAAGTTGTTACTAACCTTGTTATTTTATTTATTTATTTATTTTTTATAATTTACCTTGTCTTTGGTTTGATTCTTTTTGTAGGAACCGTGTTTTCATTCTCGTTGGATGAGTTTGTTATAACATTTTAGTTCATTTAATCAGTGTTTGCTTCTCTTTAATTTTACACTCGTATGATCTTTGGTTTTGTATCTTTTGTAGTTTATGCATTCATGTTAGGTTTGATTTGTTTTGAGATTGGTTTTACTGCATATTTTTTGGTTTCATTTGGTTTAGTTTGACTTCTAGATTATGTTTTATAAAATTTCATCTATTTTCATTCGTTTGTATTTGTTCATTTGGATTGTTTTGATCTCGTTATTAGAACTTTGATGGTCCACCTGTGATGCATCAATTTGTTCTTAGTTGAATGAGGCCTCGTTTGATTCTTGGAATCTTCGTGATTATAATGGAAATGAAATTTAATTCAATTTCATAGTATGTTTGGTTGAAAGATTCAAAGAATTTAGAATCAATTCTATTATGTTTCATTGGCAATGGAATGGAATGAAAATACTTAAAATTGTATATGTACGAATTCAACATTTCATTGTATAATGGGAGGAATGTTTACAATTTTGTTGAATTCATTATGTTTATTAACAAAATTAATTATTATTATTTACTTAAAATTAAATACAACTTAATTTTTAAATCGTAATTTTTATTTTATTACTTTAATAATTTTATAAAAAAATTATACGTAAATACTATTTGTTGAAATAATATTATGTTTGATTTGATTTTGAATTATTTCAATATATTATTTTATATAATATTAATTAAAATAATATTATTTGTGTATTTAGAAAGTAATGTTTAATAAATAATATTCAGTTTATCAGTCTTAAACTAAAATTAATTAATTTTCTGTTTATTTTCTTCCAACTAAACGTACGTTAGTTTTTGTAAATTCAAATTATTTTAAATTCCAATTCCTACATATTCTAAATCCTTCACATTTCAATTCCACAGGCAGATTTCAATTTTGTTAAAAGTATTTTGCGGACCAAACATGCCCCAAGTTTAGGTGTTGGCATTTTTTATTATATTTGTTTGTATCTTTTTGTTGGTATTTTTGTTTAGATTGAAATCATAGATTCAAATATAAGAGCACTAGGAGGGCTTAAGCCATGAAACTTTTTGGATGTCACATCATCATTTCTCCTTTTTACATCGCTTTCACTTACATACCCAAAATCACTTTCTTTTATGACTCAAGCCAAAATAACATTTTTGGGACTCATCATTTTATTTTATTTTCTATTTTGTAAACTAACTAATTGTTCATTCACTAAAAATAAAACAAAAAGTTATATAAGAATATCTTACAAAAAATATAAAAAATATCTTATGTTGTTTTATTATTTATACTACTTTATATAGGGATGTAAATTGAAAACTTAATAATTATAAAGATGTTAATATATATATAGAGAGAGTTAGGATCAAATAAGAAGATTACTTAAAATAAGAAGGAATAAGAAGAACTATAACCGCAAATCCGAAATGCACCGACCTAAATTAGATGCATCCCTATAATCTTAGATGCATTATAACGCACCATAATGTGTTTCTAGTTTTTTATCAGATGCATATACAGTACGTATATTAGATGCATTTCATGATTTCTCTTGTTTTTTGTTCCTCTGCACATGCTGAAATCTTGAAAATAAATTTGCACCATCTATACATCAAATTAACTTTCGAAACTCAAGATGTTGCATCTATATGAATAAAAATGCATCTAATGCAAGTCGTTGCATCTCAAATGCGTGGTGTTGGTCACTTCTCACCACTTCTTATTTTAATTCACTTCTCACTGGATCCCTACTCTCTCTCTATATATATATATATATATATATATATATATATATATATATATATATATATATATATATATATATATATATATATATATATATATATATATATCACATTGTCCGGTTTTACCAGGCCGTCTTCTTCACTTTGGTTTTACACACTAAAAAACACACACACAGACTCTCAAACACACATACACACACACACTAATAAACACAACAGAAACGCAAATGCAAATCCAAAACACATACCTATTTTTAATAGATTAACTAATAATATAAAAAATCGTTTTGGCTCAGGCTAAGGGCTTAACGTTGTGGATGGCGCCTTGGGATCTCGGTGTTGTGGCGGCGCCACAAGGCATCGACACATCAAACGATGCCGGTAGAGCACTACGACACCCAATGCTTTAAGGATTCTTTGGCTTGTTTGAATATAATGAATGCACAAATGATTTTGAGTTTGTTGAAAAGGCTTAAGAGGTTTTATGTTTTGTTTGTTCTTGTTAAGCTATAGTTCCACCTTGTTCAACTACTTCTCTACATAGTTGTAGTGTACTAATTAAGCTTTTTGCTCTAATTGTGCATTATGCTAAGTGTGTTTGTTCTATTATGCATTGTTTTGAGTTTGTTATGTGTGATTCTAGTTTAAATTTACTTGATTCTACTTTATTTTTAAGGTGTTCCAAAGATAGTTACGCTTTGATGTAGTCTTAATTCAGCTTTGGGTATGCATCATTTTAGTTCTTTATGCTTTATGAATTGCTCTTGTTCTAACATGATTCTTTCCTCGATCGGTTATGCCTGGTTTTGCTCTTGTTTGAAATTGCTCTTTGTGTTCTGGATCTGTTTGTTTTAAATTCTGCATTGTTTTTTGTTTACCTTATTTAGCTTTGCATCGACATCAGTCTGTATGTGTCAAAAATGGTTGATTTCACATTGTTCGTAGTTTGAAACTTGGATTGCACAAGAACGAGGCTCCATTTAGCACCGAGTTATTTTTTTTTTAATTTTTTTCATGTCACATTCAATTTTCAATTTTATTTGAATTACATTTGTCAAACTTTCAATGCATCTTGATGTAGCATGTGACTTTTGTGAAAAATGTTAACTTAATTAAGATTTGGGCTTTTTAGTTTAGGCTCTTTTATCTTTTAAGATATTTTTTTTTATCTTCCATTTAATCTTTTGTGTCTTTAACAAATTAGCAGAGATTAATACGACTTTCAATTTTATTTGGTTGCAAGATCATAAACACATAAGTTCGCATAATAGTGAATCGAAATATGTAATATATCTTAACTATAGAGAGTCATTGCGCCCCATACTAGGTTATTTAAGCTTACATAGACAACCTAGTTATACATTTGTTACTGTAATTTCCTAGATCATGGTTTTTTTTATGAAACAAAGTATAAATGTTTTATACGTAATAACACAAAGTTAAACATTTCAATTGTATAATTCTTATTATAATGAATCTAGAATTACAAAGTGTTTTAAGGATAAACACTTAACTGAATGACAATAGATTTAGCTCTTTGAACAAGCAAACTCAAACAAAGAGTAGAGTTTGCAAGTGAACTCTAAGGTCGTTGATTAGATCAGGGACTCAAACAAGTTCCAAAGGGAGTAAATATTCTTCTTAAATGATAAAATAAATGTGAAAAAGATAGCATTTATACCGACCAACATTATCTTTATATAGGAGATACACGAGGATGTCACGTAAGGGTTATTGAGACATGTCAAACATTTAATGGAGAAGTATATCTTCCGTTAAATGCTTCAATTCTTGAAAACTCAACAACCTTACTTTAGTGAGCAGTGCTGCCAGCTGTTCACTACCTTTTCACCAACCTCGTACTTGTCTTGACATTCTCAAGGAGGCAGTTTATCCTGCTCTTTTGCAATCGTGAAAAGTCTCGCCTAAATATCTAAGAGATATTTCAAGCTAAGCTCTATTGGTTGGATCAGAGAGCTGATAGGTTTATTAGGGCATTATCAATCCCTGATGAACCTTTGTCATTCAACTTCTATTTCCTTATACGTACTGACTGACTCCGCATCAGCTAGAGAGTATGTCTTCAAGTTATCTTTGACTCCTTGACAATGTCTCTAACTTGAACCTTGCTAAGGTTTTTCATTGATTTCCTTATCAACGAGTCTTATTTTATTTAGCCTAATTTATGTTTAAATCTAGTAAAAGACCATTAGGCACTGAATTGGGCTAACACTAGATTTTTTTGAAACATGTTGTGTTGTATTTTCTACCTACTGGCTCATCAAATGTGACTCATTGATTCCTAGTTTTTTCTTTAGAACGACATTTTCTCTAAACTAGCAAGAAGCTAGAAAGAAAGAAGATTACAAGGAAATATTACAACATGAATTTGGATCACAAATCCAATTGAACCACTCGGTTTAAAAACACTATTTCTATTAACAATCCAAGAGTGCGAGAAAACCTTGATATAACCAAAAGAGTATCTTTCCGAGGAAGTTTTAATTGAAGCAAACTCAGTTTCTAAATCTCCAAATAACCCAAGTTGTAGTTTGAACCACCACATCGACACAACTTTTTGTTGAGTTGTTTAGGTCGATCATATCCCCCCACTTAATTAACGAGACCACAGAGTTCGGAAAACCACTTAACCCCTACCAAGTAGCAATTGAACTCCAAATATTGGAAGCCAGTGTGCAATCGATGAAAAGGTGAAGTATATTTCAATGTCCTGATCACAAATCGCACATCGAGTAGGGTGCACATCAATCCCGAAAGCGTCCAAATTGTGTCTAGTAGGTAACCTATCCAACAAGAGTCTCCATGAGAAAATATTAACCTATATGGGGAGCGATCGATTCCACCGTATGTGATCATCATTCGTCAAGAGAGTATAAAACACAATGTTTTTTTCTAAATACAATGAATGCTTTGGATGGGTTTAAACTATATTTCAATTTAATGCGCCACATTTATCTTTAGTCTCAAAACCTTCGAGTAAAGAAAGTAAATTAATGAACTGAGTCTCTTCACACCTACCTCTAATGGGTCTTCTCCATCTAGGATTCCCAGTTTAAAATTGTGATATTTTGTATCTACGGTTAATAGGCTAAAAATCTAATTGGCACAGAATTAAGCGATTTCTTTCTGACCTGTTGGCCATATTACATTACAAATTACAAATATATACATTCTTGGAATTATTTCCCGTTCACTAGAAACTCGTATAAATATTACAGAGTAATTAGGTTAAATAGTTTATAAGATAACCAAATAGCTTGAACCAACAAGGGTGAGTGTGTGGCTAATCTTTACCTAGTGCTTGTATAAGACATTAAATAAAACATAATTATTAATGCAAATATTATAGAATATATGACTTTTGCTAACCGTAACTGCTATAAAAGATTTGGTATGTTTAGCCATCAAATTGTAATAAGTCAAAAGCGGATTGTGTGGTGAGTTTTTATCTAAGACTATTACGGAGTATTAAACATCGCTCGTTAACTCTTTCTTAATAGCAAAGTTAGTGTAACCAATATGGTAATCTAACTCATACGTTAAACACATTAGATATTTGCTTTTTTAAAAGTTTATCAGTAAAAAAGGTTATTAAACTGTGACAATGTTTCATTCATGGACAGACCCACATGGGAGAGTTGGGCGTGTTTCATTCATGGACGCGTTCTTCTTTGGTCTTTCCTTGTAATCAAGTTCTAATCACTATTAATCGTTCAAATAAACTTGTGGTATTCTTTTTCTTCTAGATTTTTTTTTTATTTTTTTAATAGAGGGGTGCGCCAGGCGAAGGCAGTAGTGCAACACCAAGGCGACACATGAAGAACTCTTTAACAGATTATCGCTTGAAGGTTGTAGTTTTTGCTCGGCGTTAACATCTAGGTTTCATGTTTGACGGTCGTCTTCAGGTTTGTTGTGGGATCTGCAAACCATGTCTGCAGAAGAAGAGGTAGATTTAAAGTCTTCATCTGCATGGATGAAGACCGTTTGTTTTTGTGCTATTGAAGTACTTCTTTTATTTTCTATTTTATTTTCCTTTTTTTGGGCTATAAATCCTTTTGTAATATGGTTCAAATGGGTTAATCGTAGAAAAACGTAAGAAAACGTAAAATAACAGACGAAAACGTAAAAAAATGAACGAAAACATAAAAAAACGGACGAAAAAAATACGAAAACGGATTAAAACGTAAAAAAAAGATGAAAACGTAAAAAATGGACGAAAACGTAAAAAATGGGCGAAAACGTAAATAAAAAGACCGAAATGTAAAAGAGATGTAAGATATTGAGAAAGAGATGTAAGGTTTGTGAAAGAAGAGGTAAGGAGTGAAAGAAGAGGTAAAATGTGAAAGATAATGTCTGAAATTTAGAAAAAGGAAAAAAGTGAAAAAAAACACTTATGTCTAAAAAAACAAACAAGAAACCTTTTTCAAGAAACATAATTATAGGAAAATGCTGGAGATTAAAATTTTCACATAAAATTTGAATATTTAGGCATTAACGTGATTTCACCAATAAAATACACAGATTCATTCTCTTTTAACAAATAGACAGTCATTTGCCGACGGATGCTTGGAGTATATGCCTTTATTAAATGATATATATTTTTTTATATGCAACATGTTTTAATCATTGGATAATATGTTACTACTTTTCAACTAATGCAAACATATTAAAACATCGGGACACATGTGGACAGACCAATTTTTAGCAGTCATAACTAAAATCAGTCACAATTTGATACAAATTTTAATCGGTTCATAATAAATATTTGTAAGATAAATGACAGTACGTAACAATGTCATTCTTAGATAAATGGTAAACCATTTGGGTTAACACGAAGCTGTACTTTAGTAGCAATATTTCGTATTGGAAACAAAAGGCTAGGGTACCTCAGATTATAAAATCCTTTTTAGAATGTATCGGATATGGTTTGGTTTATGTCTCGAGTAATATTAAAAGTGAGATAAGTTTTATGTGTGGATAGACAAACATATGGGCGTTACTTCAATTCCCAACCTTTAACTTGCATAAAAATGAGCAAAAAAAAAAAAAAAAAAAAAAAAAGGGGCAAAGACACGTTAAGAACATCAAAAACTAAACAAGCCATTCTCAGGTGTCGAATAGTCAGTACTTAGTGGGTGTTTGGATTTGCGTTATGAAACAGATTATCAGCTTATTGAATTTCCAAAATGCTATAATCTATTTTCTAGTGTTTGGCAAAGCAAGAAAGAAAAGTGATTTTCTGAGTCATCGAAACTTCAAAACGGAGTTATGCAAAAGCAGGTAAAGACTTGGTGCAAGGAAACGTGATTTTTTTTTTGTTAAATTACTGATTTGCCATCTGTCTTCTTGATTCTTATTGGTTGCCACTAGTGACTTCTTTTGTCTTTTTCTCCAATTCATATTTTATTGCTACTTGTCATTGATTGATCTATCTTAATATATTGTTTTCTTTTTTTAGTTTATTATTATTATTTTTTTTTTAAATCTGACTGTTACTTAGAGTTTTTATTTCGTTGTGAATTGTGATACTGAGATCTGCATAAGACTTTTTAAAAAATTCTCGCAAGTAATGTGATATGAATTCGAGTTATTAGATGTATTATAAAAATATAATCGTTGGAGTGTTACATATTTAGTTTTGTAAGTAATTCTATCTTTTTGCTAAAAAAAATTATTCTATCTATTAGGTGTGTAAAAAATATCTTAAAATGTCTATTTTAGTCATTTTACAAGTTAAGTTATAAATAATCTGATTTGCCAAACATTAAAAAAACTGATTATCTGATTATTGCGATATCAAACGGCATAATCAAATTCAAACACCATATTTCAAAACCACATTTTGCAATAGTTGATTATCTGATTATCCGTTTTCAAAACCATAATCTATTTTCAATAAGTAATCCCAAACACATCTTTAATAACTCCTACTCATCATCAAGGTTGTAAAAATCGTTAGGCGCTAGTGAGGCGGTTGGGTAGGGTCTAGCGATTAATCGGTTAGGCGGGGATTAATCGGATTAAAATTTTTATGCACAAAATTGTAGTTTTAGATACTATACTATATTAGTATATTATATGTATGAGATAAACATAGTGAATCAAAGTTCAAATATTTCTTGTGTTCAAATATAAACATCATACATAATTCTTCAAAGTTCAAAGTCAAATATAGATATTAGTCGGTTTGTTGACCATTTTAAAAGATCTTTGATCGATTAATCGGTTTGTTGACTGATTTTTAAGCGGTTTTGTCTGATTTTTAAGCTATTTTGTTGACCGATTTTTAAGAGATTTTATTCGATTAATCCGATTAGACTAATTTTGTTCGATTCTATCTAATTAATCGGTTTGTTGACCGATTTTTAAGCGATCTTTGGCCAAACCGATTAAATAAGCCGATTATGATAAATCAAGACGGTTAGTGAGCGATCAGCGATTATGCGAGAATTAATCGGCCGCCTGGGCCGAAGTTTACAACAGAGCTCATCATCCTCTTTTGACTCAGATTTCATTATTCTTCTTCAATATCTTGCGGCTAAAAATGAAAAAAAGAAAAGAAAAAAAGAGTTAAACAATGACGCAGTGAAATAGTTTTCTCTTAATTGGATCGACTGTTTTTAGTAGTCCGATCCAAATGAAATTCAACCAAGCGATGTAATCTTCTTTTCTACAAGCTCGTTGGATGGTTTCTATTATAATTCGCCGTTAATTAAAAAAAAAAAATCGTTTATCGTATGGTTTTATCTCTTTCCTCCGTTTGTAGCATCTTTCAATTCCTAGCAAAGATTAGTCATGCAAGTGAATTATAGCACATATATAAACATCACACTTTCTCTCTCTTGAGTTCGTAGCAGCCGTGAATAATACGCAAACAAATATTCCAAAATGAAACCATCGGGAGTTTGTTTTTTAGCAAAGAATTGTATAAAAGGGTATACTTAATTACTTATTTTATTCAAGAGTGTGCTTAGAAACTACCAGGATTTTGTTTCTTAAGAACTACCATAATTTTGTTTGTTATAGTCGACGTGTGTGGAACTAATTAATCCCTTACACCTAAAGTTTTACAATAATTTTAAGCTAGGGTTGTACTCATGCCTTTAGCAATATTAGAACATAAATCAGTTTTAGATTAATTATTAGGAAATATAAATTTAGACTCAAAATTTTCAACATTACTCAAGGTTTAAGTTAACTGAATACTTGGGCGAAATTTTCTTTTCAATATTTGAAAACGTTAGCTTACAGCAAAAAAATATCATAAATTGGGCAGTGGCACTATCTGAAATCACTATACTTATTTTCATTAACTTTTACAAACATAATTATGGTGTAATTTAAGGATGGTTTGCATAAACTTACTTGCGTATAGATTCGTGTCCGATGCAAGGAAAAGAAATCTATGTACCCACTGAGGCCTATGTAGCTAAAAATAGAATTTAAATTATAAAATTTTCGATGCATATACCTTAGTTATTCAAGTGGAAAGTTGATCTGTTGTACATAACAACTAAATTTTAAATTGAATAATGGTAGTTGGCTATTAATTTAATCACCAATTTAAAAGCATGTGTGCTTAAATCTGTGGCCAATCTTTGATTATAAATATAGAGCATGAGGAACCACCAAGAGTATCACCAACAAAAGGGAATCAAACATCGATCACAAGTCCTCAAGGTCTCAATTTCTTCCTTAGCATTTAAGCTGTTGTATTTCCTTATCTCCCTACTTTAAATATACATATTTCTGATATCAATTTTTGATATAATTACAGGTTCAGACGACATGGGTGCAGGTGGTCGAATGTCAGATACATCTGAAGGCAAAAATATCCTCGAACGTGTCCCTGTTGATCCCCCGTTCACGTTAAGTGATCTAAAGAAAGCAATCCCTGCCCATTGCTTTGAGCGATCTGTCATCCGTTCATCATACTATGTTGTCCATGATCTCATTGTTGCCTATGTCTTCTACTTTCTTGCCAACACATATATACCTTCTCTTCCTTCTCCTCTAGCTTATATAGCATGGCCAGTCTACTGGTTTTGCCAAGCTAGTATCCTTACTGGATTATGGGTCATTGGTCATGAATGTGGACACCATGCCTTTAGTGAGTACCAGTGGGTTGATGACACTGTCGGATTCGTCCTTCATTCTTTTCTCTTTACACCGTATTTCTCATGGAAATACAGCCACCGAAATCACCATGCCAACACAAATTCGCTTGATAACGATGAAGTTTACATTCCTAAACGCAAGTCTAAGGTGAGATGGTACTCAAAGATTCTTAACAACCCACCTGGTCGAGTTTTCACGTTGGTTTTCAGGTTTACCCTCGGATTTCCTTTATACTTGTTAACTAATATTTCTGGCAAGAAATATGGAAGGTTTGCCAACCACTTTGATCCACTCAGCCCAATCTTCACTGACCGTGAACGGATTCAGGTTCTGATATCGGATCTTGGTCTTCTTGCTGTTTTTTACGCAATTAAGCTTCTTGTAGCGGCAAAAGGATTTGCTTGGGTAACATCCATGTATCTTATTCCTGCACTAGGCGTACATGTCTTCTTTGTTATAATAACATATTTGCACCACACTCATCTCTCGCTGCCTCATTATGATTCAACTGAATGGAACTGGATTAGAGGGGCCTTATCAACAATCGATAGGGACTTTGGATTCTTAAATAGAGTTTTCCATGATGTTACACACACTCACGTCTTGCATCATTTGATCTCATACATTCCACATTATCATGCAAAGGAGGCAAGGGATGCAATCAAACCGGTCTTGGGCGAGTTTTATAAGATCGATAGGACTCCAATCTTTAAAGCAATGTGGAGAGAGGCTAAGGAATGTATCTACATCGAGCCGGATGAAAGTAGCAAGCACCAGGGTGTGTACTGGTACCACAAAATGTAATAAGTGGGACCAATGCAAATGAAATCTTAGGAGTAATTCATAAACATGTATTATGTACAATAAATTATGGTGAAATGTATAATGGTTGTGCTTGGCTCAACCATTGATCGACTTTGTTGTGGCGCGCATTTGTGAGAATCTGATATAACATCTCTTACTATTCCTATCATTTCTGATTCTGCATATATATCATATACAATATCAAGTGACACCGGATCAAGGATATCTAGAATATCAACTTGTTTATACAATGAAATAAGTGGTGCCGAAATAAATGAAACCTTCATTAATTTATGTCTCCTCTTGAAGCATACCTGATGTTTGATTGAATTATAAGATGTTAAAAGTCATGGACACTGGTAAAAGTCGTTTTTAAATGACCATTGTGATGGTTGAGTTGTTGTTATGGAGTTTCAAGAACTTGAACTCACTAATTTTAAGACGAGTTGGCATGTTATTAGATGAGGTTCAAACACTGTTTTCTTATAATTTTTTGATAGATCTTGATTTATCTCTTTAAATTAGTACCCTTCCTTCGGGAACCAAAGTCGTTGGAGCAGCCATTCAGAAGAAAAAAGAAAGTTTTGTATTATTAACAGTCCCTTATAATTTTTCTCTTTGCGTTACCAATGCATGCCTTGTTAGTATGGTTAATAATATGGAAGGTGTCCGAAAT
The DNA here is from genome assembly GCA_022545495.1 of Chrysanthemum lavandulifolium. Classification (NCBI taxonomy): domain Eukaryota; kingdom Viridiplantae; phylum Streptophyta; class Magnoliopsida; order Asterales; family Asteraceae; genus Chrysanthemum; species Chrysanthemum lavandulifolium. The sequence goes on from CM040243.1 coordinate 129,901,712, forward strand.
ATATTTTTTCTTTTATGCAAAATAAAGTATTATACATACTCCCTCCGTCCCAAAATTTAAGTCCACTTTGACTTTTTGACTCGAACTTTGACCTTAAATATTTTCGTTTGTATTATATAACACTTGATGAAAATTATATCAAATGAAAATACATTTAAAACATAATCCATTTATATATTTTGCATCAAGTATTATGTAATACAAACAAAAATATTTAAGGTCAAAGTTTGGGTCAAAAAGTCAAACTGGACTTATAATTTGGGACGGAGGTAGTACAATTTTATATAAGTGCAACTTGATAAGAGCCAGGAAGATGCACTGGATATGCTTACTACGAAAAGGCTAGGGAGTTCTAGCTAGAGTATTGGTTTTCTTCATTGGTACATTGGTCTCAAGATTGTGTGATGATGATATAGAACGAACAAAAACCAATTCATGGATTGCAAGGTGGCAAGTTGCTTTTGGAAAATGGTGTCGAGTTGGTGACTTGACGACGTTGTCATTCAAAACAGCAACTGAACGAAGCCGATCTTGTGATTTAGTAACGTAGTTGGATATTGCGAGCTTTAGAAAATGAAGAAGTTTTGATTTAACGTTAAGTTGTCATTCAAAAAACAACTTGGGCCGCCATATAAATATTAAGAAGTCGATCTTGTAGTGATTTGGAAAGCTCCAAGAAAGGGTATTCACTAAGAAGAAATTTGAACTCCTTTTACTTTCAACAATTTTAAAAAGAATTAGTAAATTGAAGCATTTTGTGATCCTAGATCTAGTCATTTTGTGATATTTTTTATGTTTTATCGTGACTTTCTCTAGCTACGACTATTTTTATTTATTTATTTATTTATTATTATTTTTTGTTTGTCCCAAAATAATTGGACATGTCTAAATATAAAAATTGAAATACTTTAAGTTTATCTTACTACTCTTAATTAAAGTTGTTATTTGTAAAGTTAAATAAAATCATTAATTAATGGTAAAAGGGTAAAACTGTTATTTAATGACTTTTACAAAATTTAAAACCGTAATTAATGCATTTTTTTTCAATCTATGTATTTTCATCGAACGATAATAACTTTTAGATCGATGAAGTACTTACTAGTGTATTTTAATGAAGATGACGTTAAAAACAATACAGGTACATACATGGGAAAAAATCATAGGGGTTACGCAAAGCATTTTGCGTTATCACCTTATCGTGGGGTTCAATTGTGGATCCAATACCGTGTGTGCAAAGATTTTGAAGAATCAAAGAGACATGTGAGAGTGTACGTGAGACTAGAAAGGCAGAACTTCCGTATTAGGGTAACAAAAGTCAACCTTTGACGGCCCACAAGATATTGTTAAATTGGATTCTACTAATTCGTTTAGGTTTCGTGTAAGCTTTCACTCGAAAAAACAAAAAGGAAACTCAAGATAATGAAATAATATTGGAACGTGAAGTAATCGTGGTGTTATCTGTCTCGCTAGCTAGTTATTTTATTTTATTTTTCAATTAATTAATTAATTAATTAATTAATTAATTAATTAACTTTATATAGGATTTTTTGGGGATCTTTTTCTAGGTTCAGCTCTTTGTTACCGGCATGAAATGTGATCTCAATGACGGAGCTGATAGGAGGGCTGGCCGGTGCTTAGCCACCCCTAACTAGCCCGTAAAACCCAAGTCTATTCATGTAAGATTAGCCAATAAGCTATTATTTAAGCTATTATTTTGAAGAATCAAAGAGACATGTGAGAGTGTACGTGAGACTAGAAAGGCAGAACTTCCGTATTAAGGTAACAAAAGTCAACCTTTGACGGCCCACAAGATATTGTTAAATTGGATTCTACTAATTCGTTTAGGTTTCGTGTAAGCTTTCACTCGAAAAAACAAAAAGGAAACTCAAGATAATGAAATAATATTGGAACGTGAAATAATCGTGGTGTTATCTGTCTCGCTAGCTAGTTATTTTATTTTATTTTTTTATTAATTAAATAATTAATTAATTAATTAATTAACTTTATATAGGATTTTTGGGGATCTTTTCTAGGTTCACTCTTTGTTACCGGCATGAAATGTGATCTCAATGACTGAGTCGATAGGGGGTGGCGGTGCTTAGCCACCCCTAACTAGCCCAGAAACCCAAGTCTATTCATGTAAGATTAGCCAATAAGCTATTATTTAAGCGAAATTCTTAAGTGAAAACGTTAAAATAAGATGCTGGACTGGTGCTATCTACTTTTATTTATTATAGGATTGGTTGTGCATTAGTATTTTCCATGCATATCTATTTAATATTGATGGTATTTCACTACTAAAGCTTCTCTACTCTTATCTTTATCTGTATTGATATATTAGTTGGGAAAATTTTGTTTAAACCTACGTAATAATTTTAGAACAACTTATTTTTACTTCAAATTTGAGTTGAAAAGCATTAGTGTGTTATATCTCAACAAAATTTTGTTTTGTATAGAATATGCTTGTAGGCATTAGAGGTGGCAAAGTGGTTAGGTTGAGTCTTGGGTCTTAGATAGGTATTGGTCTATATGGGTATGAGTTTAGATGGGTCACTTGGAAGGATGGGTCTAGATGGGTATGGGTCTAAATAGGTATGAGTCGGGTCGGGTCGGGTTTTTTTTGGTTTAGCTAGTTTTTTTTTGTTTCATCATAGAACATAATAATTAATTACTGTAAACAAAAACAAAAAGTATCCAATATCCATTTTTTACGTTTTCGTCAGTTTTTATACGTTTTCATCCGTTTTCGTCTGTATTTTCCCGTTTTTATATGTTTTCATCTGTTTTAATCCGTTTTTGTCTGGTTTCACCCGTTTTTTACGTTTTTATACGTTTTCGTACGTTTTTATACGATTTCATTCGTTTTTATACGTTTTCATCTGGTTTTATAAGTTTTCATCAGTTTTTATACATTTTTGTCAGTTTTAACACATTTTCGTCCGCTTTTTTACGTTTTCGTCCGTTTTTTAACTTTTTTTTTTACCTTTTTATCCGTTTTTGCACGGTTTCGTCAGGTTTTTTTTACGTTTTTGTCCGTTTTACACGTATTCGTCCGGTTTTTTATGCTTTTATCCGATTTTACACGTTTTCGTTCGTTTTTATACGTTTTTGTCCATTTTTACACGTTTCCGTCCATTTTTTTACGGTTTCGTCAGTTTTTACGTTTTCTTCTGCTTTTTTACGTTGTCGTCCGTTTTTTACGTTTACGACTATTTTTTCACGTTTTCGTCCGTTTTTTTGCGTTTTTACACGTTTTAGTTTGTTTTTTTACGTTTTCGTTCGTTTTATGACTTTTTTTTACGTGTTTGTCCGTTTTTGCACGTTTTCGACACGCTTTCGTCCGGTTATTTATGTTTTATCCCTTTTACACGCCGTCCGATTTTACGTTTTGTCCGTTTTACGTTTTCGTCAATTTTTTACTTTTTCGTCGTTTTACGCTTTTAAAGTTTTTACGTTTCGTCCATTTTTTTTACCGCTTTTTCACGCTTTCGTTTTTAACGTTTTTTTCGTTATTGTCCATTTTCGTCGAGTTTTTTTCCGTTTTACATGTTGTCATCCCTTATTTATTTGTTTTTATCAATTTTTACATGTTTTCGTCTGTTCTTTTACGTTTTTGTCCGTTTTCATACGTTATCATCCGTTTTTGGCCGTCTTTATACGTTTTTGTCCTTTTTAATACGTCTTCGTCCGTTTTGTCACGTTTTCATCTTCGAAAACGTTGAAAACAGACGAAAACGTGTAAAAATAGAGGAAAACGTAAAAAACGGACAAAAACGTATTAAAACGGATGAAAACGTAAAAAAATGGATGAAAACGTGTAAAAACAAACAAAAACGTGAAACAAAAAGGTCGGAAACGTGTAAAAATGGACAAAAACGTAAAAAAGCGGACGAAAACGTGTAAAAACATAAAAACCGGACGAAAACGTGTAAAACGGACAAAAACGTAAAAACTGACGCAAACGTGCGAAAACGGAAAAAAAATGTAAAAAACGATAAAATATGGACAGGAGTTTAAAAAAACAAACGAAAACGTGTAAAAATGGACAAAAACGTAAAAAAGCGGATGAAAACGGGAAAAAACGGACGAAAATGTATAAAACGGACGAAAACGTGTGAAAACGGGAAAAAACGTAATTAAACAGACGAAAACGTGTAAAAACGTGAAACAAACAGACGAAAACGTGTAAAACGGACAAAAACGTAAAAAAAACTTGACGGAAATATGCAAAAACGGACAAAAACATAAAAATACGTTAAAAGATGGTCGAAAACGTAAAAAAATAGACGAAAACGAGTAAAATTAAAGAAAAACTGATGAAAACGTGAAAAAACGGTCGAAAACGTAAAAAAACGGACGAAAACGGACAAAAACGGAAAAACGTAAAACGGGCGAAAACGTAAAGACGGACAAAACGCGTAAAACGGATAAAAACCCGGATGAATACGTAAACGAATAAACTCGACGAAACGCAAAACGTAAAAATTGTCAAAAAGGATGAAAACGTAAAACGAACAAAACGTAAACAAATGCATTTAAAACGTGAAAAACGGGTGAAAACGTAAAATACGACGAAACGGAAAATAGGACGAAAACGTGTAAAACGGACAAAAACGTAAAAAAAAACGTGACGAAAACGTGCAAAAACGTAAAAAACCCGTTAAAAACGCACGAAAACATATAAAAACGGACGAAAACGTAAAAAAACTTGAGAGTAAAGCTTGAAAGAATGGAAAATTATCTTGGTCCAGATAAATCTTTTTACTTTAGACTTTTAAGTATTTAACTACTACTCCATATATCTTAATATTTACTATATTCAATCCTTACCCTATTTTTAGTAGAAATCAAGTAATAAGAGAGAACCATATACCTGATCGAGGAGGTTTATAAACACTAAAAAACGGAAACTAATAGAATGTACAAATATCAGTCTTTATTCTACGTTTATGTGAATATTATTGTGTCCTTTTTTTGGGTTGTCCTATATTTTTCCATCTAACTGTAATAAACTCGCTTTTCTGCTTGAACGGCCGAAAAAGGAACAATGGTTTATGTACATACATGTTCCCAATAACGTTAACGTTAGACATGAACATGAACAAGAACAAGAACAAACACCACCAGCCGTCAGTACATTGTACTGAGCCTTTTTTTTTCTTTCTTTTGATGGTTTGATTTTTTTTCCATTGAACGCGCTTAACGAATTGACAATACGACTTGTTAGTCAAATTTTACCTTTGAATAAATATATCGTCTAAACATAAAATTGATGCTTGGTTGTTCCGGTTTTGGTTATGATTTGGATAGTTAGACTTTGGTGTTTCGTCCATATTGTATTCATCTAGTGAGCTAATTAAATTTCGTATTTTTATATCGCCAGATATATATCCTCATTTAATCTGAAAATCGCATATATATCCAAAGACGATAAAAACCATTGTACTATGTGCATAAAAACTCAGACAGGATATATACGATTATTTTGGGAGGGATATATATGCGTTTTTGCCTTTTATTATTATTTAGTAGTAATGATAATGATATTTGAGCTAGTGTGTTTCAGTTTTAGCTACTATGTAGTTATGGGTTTGACATTTATTGCCTGCACGGAGGGATCCACTTAAAAAGCTAAAAGTGGTTTGTTTCTAATGATTTCCATTACCACATTATGTGTGGCATTAGTCAGTTGAGTTGTGCAAACTACTAGTTGAAAATGCAGATGATGGATATATACTCATAACACAATCGTGAAAGTTATTGGTTCTTTCAGAAGTTTGGCACCATTTTCCATTGTCTCCTATTTAGTGATCTTATTCGACCCCCACAAAAATCAACCATAAGTGGATCATACACCACAACCTTCATTGGATCATGTATTTATTCATTAGTGTAAGCTTTTGCGTGATCCTAGTTGCATTGTACTTTATTTGGGAATATGTATGCAAGCATCATCAACAACAACAACAACAACAACAACAACAACAAGGAGAAGAGGAAGAAGAAGATGAATGATTTTTTCCTGTCATTGTGGCCTTAGCTCTTTTCGCAGAGCTTTTCCAAGTCTTATTGTTATCCGAAATTGGCCACACTGACTTGTTAAGGTATTTACTCGTGGGTGATGACTTGGCGATAGGAATTGCACTACTTGTACTCTCCTACTTACCATGCTACCATGGAGTAATCACACAAGATAACACCAACAATCATCCTTGAGTTGCTAATTGCAAGATATATCCTGGACTAGTAGTAGTTAATGAGAACATATACGTTTTAGTTTAAAAGATTTTTTGGTTTTATTGTCATTCATGTAGTGTCTTTTACTTTATTCATGTATTCGTCATGCAAATGGCTAAGCTAGCATTAAGGATAAATGTGGATTTTGAGAGTGTTTGGTATCAAAAGAAGATAACTTCTGGATGCCTTGAACCTTACCCAAATGCTTCGAGCAAATCAATACATGATTACATCTAATAATGTATAGACTGTTAGAAATTGGGCAAGGGTTGTGATGATAATCTTGGATATCTTCTCAATTCGTATTTGTTCACTTTCCGTATAAAGCATTTCGTCCCTATAGATGCCTGGGTAACCGAAATCCTTATCGTGATAATTCAAGAAGAACACTTTGTCTCTAGGCACAAGAGAATACAACAAAAGTTAAAGGAATTGTTTGTTTTTGTATGTTAGAATGAGACCAGATTTGTTTGTTTATGTATTAGACATTTGTGATATTTACGGCGGTTAAAATTGGTTAAATGTCAAGGGTCACAACCCTTGACCCCTTAAGGGGCACTGAGTATATTTCACTTAAAGGATCTAAGAAAGAAATTCTCGTATGCCATCATGAAAGAAGAAATGGTGTACAAGTGGAGGGATATATTCGTGCCTTGTAGTATTGTTTCAGTGATATGTACCAGATTGTAAACAACCAGAAATCAGTTATGAAATGTAGTTGTTGATGAAAACAAACAGGGGATCACATAAGAAGAAATGAAATCGTATTTGTAATCAAATGATTCACTTAGTTTGTAATGGAATTAAGAGAGAAGAAGATTACAAGTCTTTTCAGTGAATGCCTTACAACAAGAATGTAAATGAGTATTTATACAAAGGGAGGAAGGAGAAATGGGAGGAAGGAGTAAACAGATTTTCCGCCAAAAGTTATAACTAACTTTTGGCTTGGAATCCATCCGTGGTCTTGATGGAATCCATCGGTGGAATCCAAATTGGCGTATCAAATTCCTTCCCTTAACATTTGACTTTCCATATCAAATAGCACCTTCATTGCTTCCTCTTGATCAAACCAGTGATATTTCTTGATGATTCAAGATAAAGTTCCCAAGTTGCATCTTCTTCAACGCCATTTGACCATTGTACTAACACATAAACAAAGCATCCTATTGTCAACCTTTCCCAATCTCCTATCAATGATTTTCACCGAAATCTTGATAGGAGTCCTTCATTATCACACATGGGAAGAGTTCCGGGCTTATCAACCACCCTTTGCAAAGCTTAAGTTGGGACACATGAAATACTGGATGGATTTGACTACCACTGAAGTCGCAATTTATAAGCCACATTGCCAATCTTCTCTATAATCTTGAAAGGACCATAGTACTTAGGCGAGAGTTTGTTATAGGGACTTTTTCTAGTCATCACTTGCCTATATGGTTGCGGTTTCAAATAAACCCAAACACCTTCTTCAAAATTCCTATCGCCTGTGTTTATCTCGCCAAACTCTTCATCCCATCTTGTGCTCTCTTCGATGAAATTTAAGCATGTTAACCCACTGTTCTCTTGCTTGCATTGTTCTATCCACAGCCTCAACTGTACTTTCCCCCGCAAATAAGGCATGTGGATGGGTGGTGTTTGACCATATAACACTTCAAATGGGGTAGTCCGGATAGCAGTGTGGAAATTTGTGTTATACCAAAACTCGCCATTGAAAGCCATTGTGTCCACTCTTTGGTTTCTCACCGACATACATCTCGTGTAGCACTCCGCACACCTATTCACCACTGCATTTGTCCATCCGATTGTGGATGGTAGGTCGCTGACATTTGCGCTTAACTTTCAAAGCCTTAAACAATGATTGCCAAAAGCACTTAGGAACACTTTGTCTCTGTCACTTACAATGGTATTTGGCAAACCATGTAACTTGTAGATGTTATCTAAGAACACTTGTGCCACTATGTGCAACTGTAAAAGGATGTCAAGGAAATAAAATGAGCATACTTATCGAGCCTGCCCACCACCACCAATATAACAGTCTTTCCATGAGACTTTGGCGGTCCTTCCACAAAGTCCATGGATATATCACTCCATACTCTAACCGGTATGGGCAAAGGCCGCAAGAGTCCTGGATAGGCACCGAGATCGTGCTTTGCCTCGACACATCACATTCCCCGATCCATTGTTTAACCACTTTTCTCATTCCTTCCAATAACAAATAGAACTCATCTTCTCGTGACAAATACTTGAACACCAGAATGCCCACCAACTGAGTCATTGTGGATTTGTGAGAAGATTTTCTTTCTCAATACATCATTACCTCCCACCACCAATCTACCTTTCCTTCTTAACTGGCCATTAGACCAAGTGTACTTTGTTGATTGAAAATGAGGATCTTCAAACTGTTTTATTAATTTGGCCAACTTCTCATCTGTCACCCAACTTTCTTCAATTTCTCTGAGAAGTCCAGTGGTCACATTAGTAGCTATCATTGCCAATAATTGACCCTGCATTTCCTTTCTAGATAAAGCATCAGCAACCACATTTTCACTGCCCTTCTTATAGACAATTTCATAATCATACCCAAGCAATTTAGGCAACCATTTAACTTGGAAAGGAGTAGTAAGCCTTTGATCCAACAAGTATTTGAGGTCAAGTGGTCGGTCTTGATCTTAAAATGTCTACCCATTAAGTATCCTTCCACTTCTCCAATGCCAAGATGACAACTAAAATTCTTTTCATAAGTGGACAAAGCTTGATGTCTAAGAGATAAGGCCTTACTCGGGTATGCCAATGGATGACCATCTTGCAACAACACAAACACCAATACCGCCCACATGCATCGGTTCCATAGTGAATTCTTTCTCAAAGCTAGGCAACCCCAACACCGGTGCTTGTATCATGGCCAACTTCAATTGCTCAAAAGCTTCTTGAGCTATATCGGACCACTCAAAAGAGTTCTTCTTCAATAAGGCGCTTAATGGCTTGTCGATGATTCCATACCCATTAATGAACCTCCTATAATAGCCCGTGAGTCCCAAAATCCTCTCGGTTGCTTCACATTCTTGGGTGTAGGCCAATCTTTCATAGCCTCAATCTTAGAAGGATCATTGCAACCCCTTTATCGGTGATGATATGACCCAAATACTCCACAGGATCTCGCAAAAGTACACTTGCTCCTTTTTGCAAACAAGGTGTGAGCTCAGATAGTCTGCAAAATCATTTGAAGGTGTACAATGTGTTCTTCAATTGACTTGCTATAAACCAAGATGTCATCAAAGAAAACCAATGTGAACTTCCTCAAATAGGGTTTAAAGATCTCATTCATTAGTGATTGAAATGTGGAAGGGCATTTGTGAGTCCAAATGGCATCACTAAAACTCATAGTGGCCATCATGAGTTCTGAATGCAGTCTTATGAATGTCTTCCTCCTTCATTCTGATTTGGTGATACCCAGACCTTAAATCAAGTTTTGAAAACACCACTGACCCATGTAATTCATCTATCATAGGTATGGGAAATTTGTCTTTGACAGTATTCTTATTCAATTGTCTATAGTCAACACACATTCTCCAACTGCCATCCTTCTTTTTAACCATGACTATAGGAGAGGAGAAAGAACTTTGACTAGTTCTGATGACACCAGCATCCAGTAACTCTTGTACCATTTGTTCAATGGCATCCTTTTGGCTTGGAGGATGCCTATAGGGTCTGATGTTAACTGGAGGAGTGTTAGGCATAAGAGGAATGTGATGATCATGTGATCTTTTTGGTGGTAAACCAGGAGGAACTTCAAAACACCTTTAAAGTCACCCAAAATTTCATCAATCTTCGTGACTCAATCATACTTGTCCCTACCATACTACAAAATGATACAGACATACACACAATGTCATAGAATTCAACATAGCTCTACTCGATACAAGCATTTAACTCTAACAAACACACATATACATCAATTTCACTAATTGTAATTCTCATGTTCACGTTCTTCAAAAACGTATGTAATCTTCCCTACACTTTCTTTTTGTAAAATACCTTTATATGTAATTAAGACGAGGTTAAAGACAAAATAAAGCATTTTCACAAAATCAAACATGAGAATAAACAACAATGAAAAGATATATGACACACAAACAAGCAAACAATTAAGCATGGGTTGCCTCCCACGAAGCGCTTTTCTTTATTTATGAGTCTTGTAGCTAGACTCGAAATCATGCTCCTACGTACCTATGTAATTAAGTTTATCCTCAAGAATGACATAGGGATCAAACTTATCATTTATCTTTCTATTGGTACGCTTAGTCCGTATGCCTTTTCAAACTTTTCTCCATCGGGATCATAAATTGTCATCCTAATATGCCATTCTCCATTTCGATCACTAGGTGGTCTATCCCAACTCCAATTATGCTTAGGCTTCTCACTCTCAACTTTCCACTTATTCATGTTAAGATTAATGGGCAAGGTTCCTAGGAACTCGGTCATCTTCCTAAACACTAAGGTATCCTCGAATGGGATCACTTCAATGTCCTTAGCTAATTGTTGTTCATGGAAAGTTGAGTTACTTGCGAAGGTCTCTTCTAGATAGAAAGGTCGTTGAGGTCCTACGTGATCTCATAGGGTATTTCTTCCTCTTTGTAGTATATATGCTTCTTGACATCGTAAATTGACCTAGCATTCCTTTCTCCTACCACTATCTTAGACATCTTACAATCAATTATGGCACTAGCGGTAGCTAAGAATCCTCTTCATACTAACAATGGGCATGTCGGGTCTTTATTCATGTCTAGCACATGGAAATCCGCCAAACGAGTTAATCGACCCACGCAGCACTACCATGTCCTTAATTATCCCTATCGGATATGCAATACTACCATCCGCTAGACCTAAGATGGTTTCGTTGGTTCTATCTTACCTAGGTTAAGATCGCTATGGAGGAAAACGGAAGAAGATTGATGCTTGATCCTAAGTCGGCTAATGTGTCGAAGATTTGGAATTTCCAAGCCTACACGGAAGAATGAATAGCCGAGATCATCTAACTCTTAGGTAACTTATGTTGCACAAATGCGGACCCATCGCTCTCCTAATTTTAGTTCTTTCTTATATTTTTATTTTAAAGCATTATAATAAGGCGCATGAGTCAAGACTTCAAGAACCGGTTTTTCTTGGTGGAGCTCCTTATACTCCTCTTCCGCATTAGGTTTGGGTTCTTGGTTGTTGGGGTTCTCAAGAGTTGGATAGACCATTGGTTCGGGTCCTTGGTATCTCATAAGGGATTGCTTGGAACCATTGTTGATGGCGTTGACCGAGTGAACTTTAGGGTGTGAAGGGCATGGATATGCACTCTCCGTGGTGAGCAAGAACATGAAGTCGATGAAATCGAATTTACTTTTGGGTTCGTTATGGTGTCACTTGGTAGTGCTCCAATTTCCGTGTCATTGAAGGCTTTTAAGAGGCGCAAGCTTGGTTGTCATCTTGCTTTGTCGTTGCTTGAAATCGGCTTCAAGCTTAGTCAATCGAGCTTGAGATGACATGAACTACGACACCATTGCCTCGAGACTAATGGAATTCCGATGTTTGGAGGGTTGTTGTAGGACCTATTAGGTGGACTAGATGAGTTATTTTGGGACGGGTTCGAGTTTTGGCTCCACCTAAGGTTAGGGTGATTTCTCAAGAAGGGTTGTAGGAATTTTATAAGTTATTTTGTTCGGGCTTGAAAGTGTACCACTCTCTCCCGCTCCGCTGGTACGCTGTGGAGGCGTAGTCCAAAAGCTTGTTCGGGAGTCTTATGCAATCACGAGTGTCGAGGGACCACTACATAATTCACAAGGCATGTGATTTTACTCACTGGTGTGAAGATTTTGGATTCTCGTAGAGCTCATTAGGAATTTGACTTGATCTTCAAGTTTGAGCATCCTACGATTGGAAGTTCATGAGTCAATGAGAGGCAAGGAGATTGCCTTGATGATTTTGGGAAACTCGCGGTGGTCATTCCAACTTTCACCGCCACTGAGGCAAGGTCCCTATTGTACCCCACAATTCTTCCGCGGTAAGTTCACTAATTTTGCCACCGGCCACTTGGTCGATGGTTTGCCTAGTTGAGAAGTTGACATGATCGTAAAAGATTTAGACTTAAAGCCAAAGATCGATGCCGTGATGAGGGACTTTATGGAGCAAGTCCTTGAATCAAGTCCATGCCTCGTAGAGAGTTTCGCCTTGACGTTGTTGGAACATCAAGATCTCATTCCTAAGTTTGGTAGTTCTCCCTGGTGGGAAAAATTGGGCGAGGACACGAGTGGTGAGATCATCCCAACTTTAGATGGATCCGCGGAAGTCACTCAAGCCAATTACTAGCTTGGTCCCGTAGAGAGAATTGGAAGAGACACAAATGCGTGGTCTCCCGCTTGGTAGCAACAAGGTCGATGGAATCAACGATTTTAAGGAAGTCCTTGAGATGTCGATTAGGATCTTCGTAACGAAGTCCATGGAATGCACATTCGCTTTGCACCAACCGGATGGTGTCGGATCGCAGGCCGTAGTTCGAGCTTGATCGAGGAGCTCAATGGTGTTCCTATAGCCTTGGTGGCTTGGTCTAGAGTATTTACCAAAAGTACGGCCTCTTGGCGGGTCAATTGGTGGTCGGTTATCACCTTCCATGATGAAAAGTGATGGGATTACTAACAAAGTCACGAAGAAGGGGGATAGACTACAAGGAAGCTAAAAAAATGAGAAAAAATCTTACTTGATAGAAATCAAGTAAGGGAACCTAAATGAGATAAAGATCTAACTAGCTATTCTATTCCCCGGCAGCGGCGCCAAAAACTTGATGCGCGTACGAAGCGCCTTCGGGGTCAAAGGAACTTCTTTTCTTCAAGCAAGTTTTTCAACCACCTAGGCAGTAAACCTAATCGTTGTAGTGTAGTATTGGGTAAGCCTAGGGGATTGATATCATTCTCTAGGGGAATAGGAATGCTAGCAATAAATGTATTACGAGAAGGTGGGGTTGAGGATGATTCTTTTTTTTATATATCTTTTATTGGTTTTTTAGAAAGCTAAGGTAAAATTTTGGGGCAATTGGTTTGGGGGTGGTATTTCTACCGATTAATCTACTTAGCTAATTATCTAATACTACGGGTAGCTATGTCTATTTGATGTGTGCTCGTATGATGATTAAAAACGTGTTTACCTAGATACTATTACTCCCTAGTTGTCTTTTATTGGTTGGTTGAATTGTCACACCTTATCTTAACGGGTTGTATTCCTAAGGTCGTAGGGTGTGCATATGCCCTAACTCTTTGAGGTTACTTTTGGGTTTAGCCTACGAAACTGCAAGTCCTTAAACTATTTCATTCATAAGCCTCACTTTCACAAAGAATACTCAAGAATTAAACACAACGAATGATGCCTAGTCGCAATCCTAAGCCAATTACAATTAAGATAAGAAACAACCTAACAATAATCAATAAATAGGTTTCATAGATCTAAGCAAACACACAAGAAATTTAGCTAGACATGTTAAACAAGCAAGCATACACACAATCAATTGAAGACATAATGATACTTTGGATTAAAACACTTATCTTGATGTGTAAAATAGGGTTTGGGACCCTAAGATACTGTCCAAATCGGACTACAAACGTTTAGGGTTTTTCTCCAAAATTCTACCTCTTTAAATGCAGAAAAATCGAATTCTATATATTAATTTACACTTGCGACGGCGTCACCTTTTGGATTGGGATGCCGTCACACGTCGTCATTAGGGTTTCGCTTGGCCAAGTCATTGATGGGACGGCGTCACCTAGAGTTGTGACGCCGCCGACCTCGATTGGGACGCCGCCTTGGTTCGGATCCGGTCGTCCGAGAGGAAAAGTCCAGTGACGCCTTCTTCTTCACAACGTGACGCCATCGAGTTATGCGAACAAAAATTCCACTAAGCCGTCGGTGCATGTTTTATCAAGTCTCAGATAGGACGGCCGCTTTGATTGGGACGCCGTCAGTTCGCTTTAATACTGAGTGGCTTCGATCTTGACTTTGCCATTTTCTTCATGTATTCATTCCTTTTCATCCAAATGTGCATCATTCCAAGATTTGTCTTCCAAGAGACCTAAAAGTGATAATGAACGAAATTAGCAAGAACGGATATAAAAGTGATTGATTGCGGCTTAAATGACCCTCTAAAAGCGCACGCTTTAAATCCTTATCATCTATCCTTCTCGACTCTTGCTCACGTAGCATCCATTTGTAAAAGTGTAATTAGGCAATTGGAAAACTTTTATCGGTGATGTTGCAAAAGTGTAATTAGGTTAGAAAAAGTTTATGTGGTGTCAAGAACATTAGGTTGATTTGAAAACTAGTAAGGAATTGAAGTTGAAAGGTATTAGGAAATTGAAACGGTTGTTTGATCGGATTATGATACAGTAAGATATAAAGAGCTATCTTAAGTATTGCAAGTTATTTCCTTGTGAATCGGGTTGCATCGTGAAAGTAACCATGTAAGTGGGTGAGTAAATCAAGGAGAAGTGAAATGACTAAAATATCCCGATGTGGTCCTTAAACTAACGAGTTTTTTTAACAATCATTAGGCCGATGGACACAATTTGTAGCAAAAATGAATAGTTATAGCATAACTTGCAAAAAAATTCGATAGCATAACTTTAATTAGGTATTACTCGTAAATATTTTTGCATTTTACTTTAAACTTTTGTATATGAAGTGGGTAAACAACAATAGGATAATAAAAGGATATTATAAGGGGTGTTAATCGGGTCGGGTTGGTCGGGTTTGGGTCAAACGGTCGGGTCCAAGTCGGGTCGAGACTAAAATAATATACCGAACCCGACCCTATTTCGAGGCTTCCAAGTTAGTCGGGTTGGGTCAACGGGTCGGGTCAAGTCGGGTTCGGGTATGTACCATTTACAAAATCACATAATTTGATTTTTTTAAACTCGACCCTATTTGAGGGAAGTTTACATGCTACTTTGTGAGATCATTATTGTTTAGAGGTGATTATAGTGTAAATGTGAAAATTCATTTTTCAAACAATTGCAGGGAATTTAGTTGCAGCTTGCAGTCCCATTATTATTTATTAGATTATGAACATATAGAAGATTAAACCAAAGAGCTTGAACAAAAAGTACTCTAATGGAAGAAGTTCACTTCACCCATATGTGATTGAGCAAAAAGTAGGAACTAAATTGAAGAGAACCAAGAAACCAATTTGTTACAACAGCTAAGCAACGTAACTTGATCAATAACTCCAAACAACCATTCACTAAAACACTCATTCGCTTGTGACAAAATGGTTCCACAAAATGGTTGACAAAATTTGTGAAACCGCATTAGTTCATAACCGTGAAACCATCATATCGAGCATCATTAAGCAAATTAAAAGAAAAGGCAAACATTATAGTAGCATTTATGAGTCACCTTAAAAAGTCAAATATTGGTGCGTGACAATTAGTATATGCTAGCACTCCAAATAACCTCAACGAATGCTGAGGAAGAAACCAATGGATGCCTACAAAGAATTGTAAACACTTAGATTAAATAAAGATTGAAAAAAAAAAAACTCGGGTTATCGGGTTGACCCGAACCCGAATAAGAAAGTTTTGAACCCGATACCGACCCTATTTCGTACTGGTTAATCCGGTTGACCCGATTGACCCGAGTTACCCGACCCGATTATCTTTATTCGGGTTCGGGTCCGGGTCCGGGTCGGGTCAGGGTTTTTGACACCCCTAATTATAAGAGTCAATAATGTAATTGTCGGTAAATATTTGTAGGAAAAAAAATGTTAGTCCCAAAATGTTAGTCAAAAAAATATTTTCGATGTATAGTCGAGGGGGTATTACATAAATTTCAAATTTAAATATCAAAACTAGGGTCGATCATCGTCAAAATCGAGATCGAACTAAAATTGATTTGGCATTGAAAACATCGGACCGGACGCTCATTCCGTGTTCCATTCGTCCAATTTTTTCGCTTCGATCGTGTTTATTATGCTCCCACATGGATTCGAGAGGTCATCGAGTTGTTACTAACCTTGTTATTTTATTTATTTATTTATTTTTATAATTTACCTTGTCTTTGGTTTGATTCTTTTGTAGGAACCGTGTTTTCATTCTCGTTGGATGAGTTTGTTATAACATTTTAGTTCATTTAATCGTTGTTTGCTTCTCTTTAATTTTACACTCGTATGATCTTTGGTTTTGTATCTTTGTAGTTTATGCATTCATGTTAGGTTTGATTTGTTTTGAGATTGGTTTTACTGCATATTTTTTGGTTTCATTTGGTTTAGTTTGACTTCTAGATTATGTTTTATAAAATTTCATCTATTTTCATTCGTTTGTATTTGTTCATTTGGATTGTTTTGATCTCGTTATTAGAACTTTGATGGTCCACCTGTGATGCATCAATTTGTTCTTAGTTGAATGAGGCCTCGTTTGATTCTTGGAATCTTCAGGATTATAATGGAAATGAAATTTAATTCAATTTCATAGTATGTTTGGTTGAAAGATTCAAAGAATTTAGAATCTGAATTCTATTATGTTTCATTGGCAATGGAATGGAATGAAAATACTTAAAAATTGTATATGTACGGAATTCAACATTTCATTGTATAATGGGAGGAATGTTTACAATTTTGTTGAATTCATTATGTTTATTAACAAAAATTAATTATTATTATTTACTTAAAATTAAATACAACTTAATTTTTAAATCGTAATTTTTATTTTATTACTTTAATAATTTTATAAAAAAATTATACGTAAATACTATTTGTTGAAATAATATTATGTTTGATTTGATTTTGAATTATTTCAATATATTATTTTATATAATATTAATTAAAATAATATTATTTGTGTATTTAGAAAGTAATGTTTAATAAATAATATTCAGCTTTATCGCCTTAAACTAAAATTAATTAATTTTCTGTTTATTTTCTTCCAACTAAACGTACGTTAGTTTTTGTAAATTCAAATTATTTTAAATTCCAATTCCTACATATTCTAAATCCTTCACATTTCAATTCCACAGGCAGATTTCAATTTTGTTAAAAGTATTTTGCGGACCAAACATGCCCCAAGTTTAGGTGTTGGCATTTTTTATTATATTTGTTTGTATCTTTTTGTTGGTATTTTTGTTTAGATTGAAATCATAGATTCAAATATAAGAGCACTACGATGCTTAAGCCATGAAACTTTTTGGATGTCACATCATCATTTCTCCTTTTTACATCGCTTTCACTTACATACCCAAAATCACTTTCTTTTATGACTCAAGCCAAAATAACATTTTTGGGACTCATCATTTTATTTTATTTTCTATTTTGTAAACTAACTAATTGTTCATTCACTACAAATAAAACAAAAAGTTATATAAGAATATCTTACAAAAAATATAAAAAATATCTTATGTTGTTTTATTATTTATACTACTTTATATAGGGATGTAAATTGAAAACTTAATAATTACAAAGATGTTAATATATATATAGAGAGAGTTAGGATCAAATAAGAAGATTACTTAAAATAAGCAAGAATAAGAAGAACTATAACCGCAAACCAAAATGCACCGACCTAAATTAGATGCATCCCTATAATCTTAGATGCATTATAACGCACCATAACGTGTTTCTAGTTTTTATCGATGCATATACAGACGATATTAGATGCATTTCACGATTTCTCTTGTTTTTGTTCCGCACACGCCGAAATCTTGAAAATAAATTTGCACCATCTATACATCAAATTAACTTTCAAACTCAAGATGTTGCATCTATATGAATAAAAATGCATCTAATGCAAGTCGTCAGATCTCAAATGCGTGGTGTTGGTCACTCTCACCACTTCTTATTTTAATTCACTTTCACCTTGGATCCTACTCTCTCTCTCTCTCTCTCTCTATATATATATATATATATATATATATATATATATATATATATATATATATATATATATATATATATATATATATATATATATCACATTGTCCGGTTTTACCAGCCGCCTTTCTTCACTTTGGTTTTACACACTAAAACACACACATGCACTCTCAAACACACATACACACACACACTAATAAACATAACAAACGAAATGCAAATCCAAAACACATACCTATTTTTAATAGATTAACTAATAATATAAAAATCGTTTTGGCTCAAAGGAAGTAAAGGGCTTAACGCTGTGGATGGCGCTGATCTCGGTGTTGTGGCGGCGCCACAAGGCATCGACACATCAAACGACGCCTAGAGAGCACTACGACACCCAATGCTTTAAGGATTCTTTGGCTTGTTTGAATATAATGAATGCACAAATGATTTTGAGTTTGTTGAAAAGGCTTAAGAGGTTTTATGTTTTGTTTGTTCTTGTTAAGCTATAGTTCCACCTTGTTCAACTACTTCTCTACATAGTTGTAGTGTACTAATTAAGCTTTTTGCTCTAATTGTGCATTATGCTAAGTGTGTTTGTTCTATTATGCATTGTTTTGAGTTTGTTATGTGTGATTCTAGTTTAAATTTACTTCGATTCTACTTTATTTTTAAGCAGGTTCCAGCATAGTTCTGCTTTGATGTAGTCTTAATTCAGCTTTGGGTATGCATCATTTTAGTTCTTTATGCTTTATGAATTGCTCTTGTTCTAACATGATTCTTTCCTCGATCGGTTATGCCTGGTTTTGCTCTTGTTTGAAATTGCTCTTTGTGTTCTGGATCTGTTTGTTTTAAATTCTGCATTGTTTTTTGTTTACCTTATTTAGCTTTGCATCGACATCAGTCTGTATGTGTCAAAAATGGTTGATTTCACATTGTTCGTAGTTTGAAACTTGGATTGCACAAGAACGAGGCTCCATTTAGCACCGAGTTATTTTTTTTTTTAATTTTTTTTCATGTCACATTCAATTTTCAATTTTATTTGAATTACATTTGTCAAACTTTCAATGCATCTTGATGTAGCATGTGACTTTTGTGAAAAATGTTAACTTAATTAAGATTTGGGCTTTTTAGTTTAGGCTCTTTTATCTTTTAAGATATTTTTTTTTATCTTCCATTTAATCTTTTGTGTCTTTAACAAATTAGCAGAGATTAATACGACTTTCAATTTTATTTGGTTGCAAGATCATAAACACATAAGTTCGCATAATAGTGAATCGAAATATGTAATATATCTTAACTATAGAGAGTCATTGCGCCCCATACTAGGTTATTTAAGCTTACATAGACAACCTAGTTATACATTTGTTACTGTAATTTCCTAGATCATGGTTTTTTTTATGAAACAAAGTATAAATGTTTTATACGTAATAACACAAAGTTAAACATTTCAATTGTATAATTCTTATTATAATGAATCTAGAATTACAAAGTGTTTTAAGGATAAACACTTAACTGAATGACAATAGATTTAGTTTGAACAAGCAAACTCAAACAAAGAGTAGTTTGCAAGTGAACTCTAAGGTCACTGATTAGATCGTGGACTCAAACAAGTTCCAAAGGGAGTAAATATTCTTCTTTAAATGATAAAATAAATGTGAAAAAGATAGCATTTATACCGACCAACATTATCTTTATATAGAGATACACGAGGATGTCACGTAAGGGTTATTGAGACATGTCAAACATTTAATGGAGAAGTATCTTCCGTTAAATGCTTCAATTCTTGAAAACTCAACAACCTTACTTTAGTGAAAGCAAGGTCGCCACCGCTCACTACCTTTTCACCAACCTCGTACTTGTCTTGACATTCTCAAGGAGGCGCTTATCCCGCTCTTTGCAATCGTGAAAAGTCTCGCCTAAATATCTAAGAGATATTTCAAGCTAAGCTTTATTGGTTGGATCAGAGTCGATAGGTTTATTAGGCATTATCAATCCCTCGATGAACCTTTGTCATTCAACTTCTATTTCCTTATATGTATCGACCGACCAAGATCGCCTGTAGAGTATGTCTTCAAGTTATCTTCGACCTTGACAATGTCTCTAACTTGAACCTTGCTAAGGTTTTTCATTGATTTCTTATCAACGAGTCTTATTTTATTTAGCCTAATTTATGTTTAAATCTAGTAAAAGACCATTAGGCACCGAATCGGGCTAACACTAGATTTTTTGAAACATGTTGTGTTGTATTTTCTACCCACTCGCTCATCAAATGTGACTCATTGATTCCTAGTTTTTCTTTAGAACTATATTTTCTCTAAACTAGCAAGAAGCTAGAAAGAGAAGATTACAAGGAAATATTACAACATGAATTTGGATCACAAACCAATTGAACCACCCGGTTTAAAAACACTATTTCTATTAACAATCCAAGAGTGCGAAAACCTTGATATAACCAAAAGAGTATCTTTCCGAGGAAGTTTTAATTGAAGCAAACTCGCCTAAATCTCCAACAACCCAAGTTGTAGTTTGAACCACCACATCGACACAACTTTTGTTGAGTTGTTTAGGTCGATCATATCCCCCACTCAATTAACGAGACCACGTAGTTCGGAAAACCACTTAACCCTACCAAGTAGCAATTGAACCCAAATATTGCCAGCCGCAGTAATCGATGAAAAGGTGAAGTATATTTCAATGTCCCGATCACAAATCGCACATCGAGTGGTGCACATCAATCCCGAAGCGCCCAAATTGTGTCTAGTAGGTAACCTATCCAACAAGAGTCTCCATGAGAAAATATTAACCTATATGGGGAGCGATCGATTCCACCGTATGTGATCATCATTCGTCAAGAGAGTATAAAACACAATGTTTTTTTCTAAATACAATGAATGCTTTGGATGGGTTTAAACTATATTTCAATTTAATGCGCCACATTTATCTTTAGTCTCAAAACCTTCGAGTAAAGAAAGTAAATTAATGAACTGAGTCTCTTCACACCTACCTCTAATGGGTCTTCCATCTAGGATTCCTAGTTTAAAATTGTGATATTTTGTATCTACGGTTAATAGGCTAAAAATCTAATTGGCACAGAATTGTTGATTTTTCTCTGACCTGTTATATTACATTACAAATTACAAATATATACATTCTTGGAATTATTTCCGTTCACTAGAAACTCGTATAAATATTACAGAGTAATTAGGTTAAATAGTTTATAAGATAACCAAATAGCTTGAACCAACAAGGGTGAGTGTGTGGCTAATCTTTACCTAGTGCTTGTATAAGACATTAAATAAAACATAATTATTAATGCAAATATTATAGAATATATGACTTTTGCTAACCGTAACTGCTATAAAAGATTTGGTATGTTTAGCCATCAAATTGTAATAAGTCAAAAGCGGATTGTGTGGTGAGTTTTTATCTAAGACTATTACGGAGTATTAAACAT
This sequence comes from Chrysanthemum lavandulifolium, assembly GCA_022545495.1. Lineage (NCBI taxonomy): Eukaryota > Viridiplantae > Streptophyta > Magnoliopsida > Asterales > Asteraceae > Chrysanthemum > Chrysanthemum lavandulifolium. Next base: position 129,923,281 of record CM040243.1, read on the forward strand.
CGCTCGTTAACTCTTTCTTAATAGCAAAGTTAGTGTAACCAATATGGTAATCTAACTCATACGTTAAACACATTAGATATTTGCTTTTTAAAAGTTTATCAGTAAAAAGGTTATTAAACCGTGATAATGTTTCTATCTATGGACAGCACTCTATGTTTTAGAGGTCTGTGTTTATTCTATGGACGCCTTCTTTGGTCTTTCCTTGTAATCAAGTTCTAATCACTATTAATCGCTCAAATAAACTTGTGGTATTCTTTTTCTTCTAGATTTTTTTTTTATTTTTTTAATAGAGGGGTGCGCCTGCGCTAATGAAGTGCAACACCAAGGCGACACATGAAGAACTCTTTAACAGATTATCGCTGAAGGTTGTAGTTTTTGCTCGCTAACATCTAGGTTTCATGTTTGACGGTC